>JARBWK010000003.1:12050719-12063020 GCA_030556195.1 Anolis apletophallus | reverse complement strand
TTTTCTTTTCTGCTTTCAGGTCATTTTCAACTTATACTGACCCTAAGATGATTCTTTTACAGGGTTTTCTAAAGCTAAAGTATGGCACTTTGATAATAATAATAATAATAATAATAATTATTATTATTATTATTTATACCCCGCCACCATCTCCCCAATGAGGACTTGGGGTGGCTAACATGAGGCCAAGCCCTTCTGAAATACAATATAACACAGTGAAATACAAAATACAAAACAAAATACATCAGAAATAATAATAATAAAAATAAAATACACCTACAATAATAAATAAAATACAAGAAATTCACAAACAAGGAGGCCGAATGGACATGATAAAATGATAAAAACCCTAGGGTGAGATAGGAGTAGGCGATAGCAAACAAGGGGCCCCAAAAATGAAATAGTGGGGACAGACTTTCAGTTTAGGATGGGGGGAAAGTGCGTCATAGGGGAACATAGATGGGGAAACACAACTGGAGGAGATGGTCACTCTTCAAAGGCACAACGGAAAAGCCAGGTCTTCAGATTTTTCTTTCCCATGGTCAACCAGTGTGGTTCCATGGCTGACTAGGGATTCTGATCCTGTTCTGCTGAATCATAGTTGAGAACACAAACCACTATGCCACACTGGTTCTCTTAGACTACTAAATTATTACTCAGGGGAATATATCTGATTCACTTTTCACATCTCACAAGAAAGTGGCTTTCCATTGGATTATTTATTTATTTATTTATTATTCGGGCTTCTATGCCGCCGACTCCCTGAGGCTCGCGGCGGCTTACAGGAGCCGAAGGGCACAGTAAAATACAGGCAATAAGCAGTTAAAAACAATTAAAAACAACAGCAGTACAGTAATTAATAACACAGTTAAAACAATGAACAGCACATCATCCTCAGAAGAACGAATAGATGGCGGGGCATGGGCAGGACTTACTCACCAAAGGCCTGCTTAAACAGGTATGTTTTACAGGCCCGTCTAAACGGGAGCAAGTCCTTCATAGCCCCGGCCGGGAGGGCGTTCCACAGCGTAGGTGCTATGACAGAGAACGCCCTCCGGCGGGTAGCAGTCAGCCTTGCGAGTTTAGCTGAAGGTATCTCCAGGAGATTGGAGTCCTCAGACCGAAGTGATCTCGGAGGGCAATATGGGGTGAGACGGTCCCTCAAATACGCTGGCCCCAGGCCGTGTAAGGCCTTAAAGGTGAGGACCAACACTTTGAAGGTGATCTGGTGCTCAATTGGCAGCCAGTGCAGATCCTGCAAAACAGGTGTTATGTGGGCGCCAGCTGGCGTGCCAGACAGGAGCCGGGCGGCAGTGTTCTGCACTAGCCTGAGCTTCCGGGTCACCGACAGAGGAAGGCCAACGTAGAGCGCGTTGCAGTAATCCAGCCTTGAGATGACTGTGGCTTGGATCACCGTGGCCAGATCGTTCCGGGAGAGATAGGGGGCCAGCCTCCTTGCCTGTCGCAGATGAAGAAAAGCGATCTTGCTGACCGCAGAGACCTGGGCCTCCATTATATGGCTGCATTGGTTTCCCCCCTCCCTTTTAACTGCCTGGGTAGATTCCAAATAGGTTTTATGGTTGTTGTTCATTGCTAAAGACAAAAAAGGAGCTTATTGTGCTAACAAGACTGAGTTCAAAGGGCACCAGAAACACTGATAGGAAATCCTATTCAAGTAGTTTACAAATAAAGCTCATAGAATACTAATATAGTACAAAGTATCTCAATCTGTAATTTCAATATCATGCAACTAGAAATAGCAGTGTAACAGGCATCAGTGGATGGGAATAATCCAATATAAAGGTAGATTGGAATAATTCAGTATTAGTGTGGACAGGGATAACCCAGTATTGAAGGGATTTCCTTCAAACACAGTGGGATCCACAGAGTTAGGCATACAGGTCAACACAAGTCAATTCCTAGGTAACATTCTACACAATATAGAGTTCAACACATTATTAGCACAGTTCCACACAATATAAACAATAACATCAGGGCTTTCTATAGTTCAACACAATTAAAAGAGAGTCCGAAGGAGTCAGCCTATTCGCGGCTTGAGTGACTAAGGGCAGTGCAAAAGTTCGTTTAGAGCGCCCAGATAGACTCACGGTCTTTAGAAAACAAAGTCAAGCGGGCTTGGAGCGAAGTAAGCAGCTGTCTCTGTGCCAATCGAGCTGGAAGTGCGCCAACGGCTCGAAGTACGAGGACGCCACACAGGGGCCGTTTCGTATCTTGTGGACGCTTCCTCAGGGCGTTTCCAGTTCCTCAAGACGCTCCTCCTTGGTATTAAACTGCCGTGGATAACATCAGAACTCCTTTATGGAACTAGAGGACCATCAATACAGGAATATCACAAAGGTAATCTCTAAGGCTGGAGATTTCCTATCAGTGTTTCTGGTGCCCTTTGTACTCAGTCTTGTTGTTCATTGCTGTCAAGGTGTTGTCAATTTTTATTGACTCCATGAAAGAGTGAACTCCAAGTATCCCTGTTAACAACAGCCTTCATGGCTAGGCTTCCTGGGAGGAATGTATCCTATCCATTCTTTTGTTACTTCTTTCTACCCTTGCTTTTTCTAATTAGCTGTGTCTTCTCTTGATATACACAAAACAATAATGTACTTTATCGTGCCTCCAAGAGCACCCTCGTTGTTTCCCCCTTTTCAACCTATTTTTGTTGTTGTTCATTCGTTCAGTCACTTCGTGACCTCGTGAACCATCCCATGCCCTGTCAGCCGTCACCTCCCCCAGCTCCTTCAGAGTCAAGCCAGTCACTTCAAGGATACCATCCGTCCATCTTGCCCTTGGTCGGCCCCTCTTCCTTTTTCCTTCTATTTTCCCCAGCATAATTGTCTTCTCTAAGCTTTCCTTTCTTCTCATGATGTGGCCAAAGTACCTCATCTTTGCCTCTACTATCCTTCCCTGCAAAGAGTAGTCAGGCTTTATTTCCTGAAGTATGGACTGGTTGGATCTTCCCAGGGCACTCTCAGAACTTTCCTCCAACATCACCGTTTGAAAGCATCCATCTTCCTTCGCCCAGCCTTCCTTAAGGTCCAGCTCTCACATCCGTAGGTTCCTACGGGGAATACCATTGCTTTGACTATGCGGATCTTTGTTGCTTTGACTATGCAGACTTCCGGAGATGTCTCTACTCTTTACTCTTTTATCGAGATTGGGCATTGCACTCCTCCCAAGAAGTGTCTTCTGATTTCCTGGCTGCACTCTGCATCTGCAGTCATCTTTGCTCCTAGAAATACAAAGTCTGTTACTGCCTCCATGTTTTCTCCCTCTATTTGCCAGTTATCAATCAGTCCGGTTGCCAAGATATTGGTTATTTGGATGTTTAACTGCAACCCAGCTTTTGCACGTTCTCCTTTCACCTTGGTTAGAAGGCTCCTCAGCTCCTCCTCGCTTTTGGCCATCGAAGGGGTATCATCTGCATACCTAAAGTTGTTAATGTTTCTTCCAGCAATTTTAAACCCAGCCTTGCATTCATCAAGCCCCGCACATCTCCTCACAGAGACATGGACCCAGGACGGTGACTGTGTCCTCCTCCAGGAGATAGCCCCCCCTGGCTTTCAAGCCTTCCATCGACCAAGATCTATAGGTCGGGGTGGGGGAGTAGGACTGGTCGTAAGGGACGCTGTTGCCACTTCTGTCCTCCAAACACCGGAGATGACTGGCATAGAATGCCTGGGAGCAACCCTTGGAGAGGAAGGAAAGACGGGGATCCTGGTGGTTTACCGGGCCCCCGGGGCCCATAAAGAGGCCACATCTGCCTTACAGGACCTGATTGCTGACTGGGCCCTGAGGTTCCCCCGGTTCCTCATACTGGGGGACTTCAACATCCATCCGGACGCAGTCCCTCCCACCCCCAATGCACGAGAATTCCTCATGCACATGGACGCCTCGACCTCTCCAGGACAGATACAGGCCCCACTCACCAAGCGGGCCATGCACTGGACCTGATTTTCAGCCAGGGTCTCGCCACAAATCATCGTGACACCAGGGCAGTGCCTTGGTCGGACCACCTGACGGTGAGGGTAGATATCAACATCCCCCTCACGGTAAGATCGGAGCCAAGGTCTGTACTAGCCCGCCAAAAGAGCGCGATGACCCCGAGGGCATTCGCCGCGGCGCTGGAACCCCTGGAGGTCCCCGGTGGATCACTGTCAGATCTAGTCGCCAGATGGAACAGTGTTCTCTCAAGGGCCATTGACCAGATAGCTCCTAGGCGCCCCCTCCGCCCCAGGAAAACCTGCTCTCCATGGTTTACAACGCACCTAAAGCTGATAAAACACCGGAGGAAGCAACTCGAGAGCACCTGGCGACGAAAACCTAGCGAAGAAACCAGAGCAGCCTACAGAGAACAACATAGGCTATACGAACACGAGATCAAAAAGGCCAAAAGATCCTATAACGCGGCCCAGATCTCAGCCGTGGGTTCCCATACGGCACAGATCTTTAAGGTAGTCCGGAGTCTCCTCACGTCCCCACAGAGTGAATCCAACAAATCGGCGATAACTGCAGATGACCTCCAGGAGTACTTCCTCGGAAAAATCGCGGCACTTCGGCTTGACCTGCCGCTGCTTCCCGAGGTGGGGGACACGAAGTCTCAGCACCCCACCCGGACAGGTGAACACCGTCTCTCAGAATTCAGCCCACTAACAAAGGAGGAGGTGAGAAGGCTGGTGACCGGGGCAAGAGCGACGACCTGCCCAACGGACCCTTGCCCATCACACCTAATTAAGTCCAGCATTGACTTCATGTCGGGTGCTCTGAGGACCTGGTGAATCTCTCCCTAGAGTCAGGCACCTTTCCGAACTCCCTGAAAGAGGCCAGAGTCAGCCCCCTTTTGAAAAAGACGAATCTCGACCCCAATGACCCAGCAAGCTACCGCCCGGTCGCCAACCTACCCTTTCTGGGTAAGCTCTTAGAGCGAGCGGTAGAAAGCCAATTACGGGACTTCCTAGATCGATCCGGGGGCCTAGACCCGTCCCAGTCGGGTTTCCGCGCAGGTCACGGAGTGGAATCCGTCCTCGTAGCGATCACAGACGACATCCGCCGTCAACTGGACAGGGAGGCTCGGCAGTCCTAGTCCTTCTGGACCTAACCGCGGCTTTTGACACCGTTGATCACGACTTGCTCCTCGATCGCCTGGCTGCCTCTGGGATCCAAGACAAGGCTTTGACCTGGCTGGAATCGTTCCTGCGAGGCCGCTCGCAGCGGGTCGAGTGGCAGGGTCAAGTCTCTAGGAAAAGCGGGTGGAATGCGGAGTCCCCAGGGCGCCATCCTATCCCCCCCCCTCTTCAACATCTACGTCCAGCCTCTGGCTAGCATTGCCAGGAGCTATGGGTTCTCCTGCTACCAATATGCGGACGATACACAGCTGCTCCTGAAGCTTGACCCAGGGTCATCGTCGGTGCCGGACAGTTTCAGCCAAGGATTGGGAGCGGTGACGAGCTGGCTCAGAGCACATAGACTCAAAATCAACCCGGCCAAAACGGAGATCCTCTGGCCTGGCCGACCCGCCCCTCACCCATCACTGCCACCCTTTGAGGGCGAGCCCTTATCCCCGGCTCCGGCAGTGAAAAGCCTGGGAGTGATCCTGGACGAAAAACTAACGATGGAGGCCCAGATCCAGGCGGCAGCAAAGGCGCCTTTTTCCATCTCCGTAGGGCCCGACGGCTGGCCCCCTACCTACCATCTGAGGCGCTGAGAACCGTGGTACATGCCACCATTGTCTCGCGTCTTGATTACTGCAACGCCCTATATGTGGGCCGCCCCCGTTCCACAACCAAGAGGCTGAAACTCATCCACAACGCAGCGGCCAGACTCATCTCTGGGTCATCAGTGAGGGACCACATTTCTCCTATTTTAAAAGATCTCCACTGGCTGCCCCTAGAGTTCAGAGTGCTCCACAAACTTCTGGTGCTCACCTTTAAAGCTCGGCACAATATTGGGCCAGCCTACTTGAGTGACCGGCTGACGGTCCAATGCAGCGTGAGGCCAGCACGTGCCATAAATGGCGATCGCATGACCATCCCTGGGGTGCGAGAGGCTCGGCTGATGGAAACCCAGCGGAGAGCCTTTTCTGTGGCGGCCCCCAGGATCTGGAACTCACTGCCACCCGCCCTCAGAGCCACTCTGACCCTAACTAGATTCCGGTCAGACTTAAAGACCTGGCTCTTCCGCCTAGCGTTTGGGGCCTGATCGGTACCTCTGAATGTCTGAGCCTTTCCTCAGACATGTATCTGTCTTAAATTGCTGTATATTGTTGTTTTTAATGTTTTTTAAATGATGTAAGTCGCCCGGAGCACCACGGGTGGAGGGCGACTCACAAATATTAAAGTATTATTATTATTATTATTATTATTATGTGTTCTGCATCCAAGTTGAATAGGTTGGGTAAAAGTACACAACCTTGTCGTAAACCTTTCCCAATCTTGAACCAGTCTGTTGATCCATGGTCAGTTCTTACTGTTGCTACTTGGTCCTTATACAGATTCCTCAGGAGAGAGACAAAGTGATTTGGTATGTCCATACCACCAAGAACTTGCCACAATTTATTATGATCCATACAGTCAAAGGCTTTAGAATAGTCAGTAAAGCAGAAATAGATATTTTTCTGAAATTCCCTGCCTTTCTCCATTATCCAGTGGATATTGGCAATTTGGTCTCTTGTTCCTCTGCCTTTTCTAAACCCAGCGTGTACATCTAGCCACTCTCTCTCCATGTATTGCTGGAGTCTCCTTGCAGAATCTTGAGCATTACCTTACTAGCATGAGAAATAAGAGCCATTGTATGAAAGTTTGAGCATTCTTTAGCATTTCCCTTTTTTTGGTATGGGGATATAAGTTGATTTTTTCCAGTCTGATGGTCATTCTTGTGTTTTCCATATTTGCTGGCATATGGCATGCAACACCTTGACAACATCATCTTTCAAGGTTTTGAACAGTTCAGCTGGGATCTCATCGTCTCCTGCTGCCTTGTTGTTAGCAATGCTTCTTAAGGCCCATTCAACCTCACTCCTCAGGATGTCTGGTTCTAATTCACTCACCACACTGTCAAAACTATCCTCGATATTATTATCCTTCCTATAGTCTCGCCGCCTTTTCTTGATCCCTTCAGCTTCTGTTAGGTCCCTGTCATCTTTGTTTTTGACCATGCCCATTTTTGCCTGAAATTTATTTCCAAAGTTTCTAATTTTCTGGAAGAGGTCTCTTGTCCTTCCTATTCTGTTGTCTTCTTCCACTTCCATACATTGCTTGTTTAAAAATACCGTATTTTTCGCACCATAAGGCGCACCTGCTGATAAGACGCACCTTGATTTTTGAGGGACAAAATTGGAAAAAAAAAAAATGGGGGCTGGCTACACTAACATGGAGGGGGAGACGCTGGAGCAGAGGGGGTGCGATGTACTTACGCTTATATTCGCGCCCCCGCGGCTCCCCGGCGGCTCCTGCCCATGCCCATACTCTCGCCGCCGTGTCGCTGCATCCAGCCGGGCGGCGCGGAGGAACGGGCGGAAGACGGGACTCGTGGGCGGCCTCGCCACTCACGAACCCGGAGAGGGGGGGAGGGAGGCCACGAGGGCGGCCCCACGGCACGCGGCAGCCGTAGCAGCAGCCGCAGCAGCAGCAGCAGCGGAAGGGCCTCGAAGCCAGAGGCGCTTCTTCCTGACGCCAGGAAGCGCCTCTGCCGAGGAGGAAGGGCAGGAGGCCGCGCTGTGTAACGCCCGAAAGAGAGGCGCAGGGAGGAAGGGAAGGAGGAAGAGTTCCCTCTCCTCCCTCCGGCCTCTCTTTAGGGCCTCCTTACGCCCGCTTCCCCCTTCCTCCTCGGCAGGCGCGACGGTGACGTCAGTTCGTCAGCGCCTCTGACGGGGAGCCTGCCCGCCGGCTGCGCCGCTAAGAACGCTGTAAGTGCAGCCGCGAGGGCTTCCCCTCGTCAGAGGCGTGACGAACTGACGTCACCGCCGCGCCTCTGACAGGAGGAAGCCCTCGCCGGCTGCGCCGCTAAGAACGCTGTAAGCGCGCGCCGGCGAGGGCTTCCCTCGAGGCGCCGAACTGACATCACTGTCAGCGCCTGACGAGGAGGAAGCCCTCCTAAGCCGCGCGCTAAGAACGCTGTAAGCGTGCAGCCGGCAGGCTTCCCTCGTCAGAGGCGCGACGAACTGACGTCACTTCATCGCGCCTGTGCCGAGGAGGAAGGGGAAGCGGTCGCGCGCTGTAAGGAGGCCCTAAAGAGAGGAGGGAGGGAGGGAACTCTTCCTCCTTCCCCTCCCTCCCTGCGGCCTCTCTTCGGGCGTTCTTACAGCGCGCCTCCTCCCCCCCTCCCTCGGCAGAGGCGCTTCTTCCTGACGTCAGGAAGAAGCGCCTGGCTTCGGGCCCTTCCGCTGCTGCTGCTGCTGCGGCTGCTGCCACGGCTGCCGCTGCGCCGCCGTGGGGCCGCCCCTCGTGGCCTCCCTCCTCCTCGGGTTCGTGAGAGGCGAGGCCGCCCCACGAGTCCCGCTCTTCCGCCCCTGTTCTCTGCGCCCGCCGCTGGATGCAGCGACACGGCGGCAAGAGTATGGGCATGGGCAGGAGCCGCCGGAGCCGCCGGAGGGGGCGCGCAATATAACGTAAGTACATCGCGGCCCCCTCTGCTGCAGTGGCTCCCCCTCCATGTTAGTGTATTCGCTCCATAAGACGCAGCTAATTTTTCTTCCTACTTTGGGAGGAAAAACTGCGTCTTATGGTGCGAAAAATACAGTAGTTCCTTATCTCTTCTGGCTAACCTCTGGAATTGTGCATTTAATTGGGCATATCTTCCCTTATCACTATTTCCTTTGCTTCCCTCCTTTCTTGTGCTACTTCCAGTGTCTCAGCAAACAACCATTTTGCCTTCTTAGTTTTCTATTTGTTTGGGACGTACTTTGTTGCCGCCTCCTGAACAATGTTGCGGACTTCTGTCCATAGTTCTGGGTCTCTATTTATTAAATCGAGTCCCTTAAATCTGTTCTTCACCTCCACTGCATATTTGCTAGGAATGTTAGTGACATCATATCTAATTGGCCGGTGTGTTTTCCCTGATCTCTTTAGTCTTATTCTAAATTGAGCAATAAGAAGATCGTGATCTGAACTACAGTGAGCCCCAGGCCTTGTTTTCACCAACTGGATGGATGTCTGCCACCTCTGAAATTCTTATGCTCAGACAGATCAGTATCTAAGATGATAGCATATAGCCATATAGAGATGATAGGCCATACCCAGAAGAAACTGAAGATGTACATGCTCAAGGAATTATTGTATTATTTGTGAAAAAGCTGGATGCACTTCAGCATGGTTATACTCCTAAGGCTTTCTTCAGGAATATATATTTAAAAATATGATAGATATATATATATATATATATATATATATATATATATATATATCCTATTTTTAAACAAACCAGTATACACATGATGTCACGTTGCATAAAGTTGTAATTCAATTGCCTGTATAAACTATAATATTTTCAGCAACTTGGTACACATCTTTATTTTCTTGGATTTATTTATTACTAGCTGAGGACCCGGCGGTACCCAGGTTATTTGAGGAAGGCATTGTGTGCCAAGGTTGGTTCCTATTAGATGTTTATGTGGCTTACAGTGGTCTCAAGAACTTAGTGAAGGTACTGCGAGTCCCATTGGCCATGGAACATCCCCCTCCAAACAGCACCAGGATGTAGAGTGGGTCATGGGGGCTGTGTGTGTCACATTTGGTCTTGATTATTCACTGGATGAGGGTTGCAGTGGTCTCTGGAAGTGAGGGAAGGAAGTGGAAGTCCCATCATCCATGGTCCCCCGTTCTCCAAACTGCACCAGGATGTAGAGTGGGTCATGGGGGCTCTGTGTGCCAAGTGTGGTCTTGATCAGTCATTGGATGAAGGCCGCAGCGATCTCAGAAAGTGAGTGAAGGTACTTCAATTCCCATCATCCGTGGTCCGTACCACTCAAAACTGCACCAGGATGTACAGTAGAGTGGGGCATGGGTACTCTGTGCCAAGTTTGGGCATGGTCTCTGATTTGTAAGGGTTGCAATGTTGTGTGGGGAATGAATTGGGTGAAGGTACTGCAAATCCCATCATTTGTGAGCCATCGTGCCGTAAACCGCAGCAGGTTTGTAAAGTGGGCCATTGGGCCTCTGTGTGCCAAGTTTGGTCCTGATTCGTCATTGGTGTGGGCCACTGTGCTCTAAGGAAGTGAATTGAAGTACTGCAAGTCCCATCATCCATGGTCCATCCTCCCTCAAACTGCACCAGGATGTAGGGTGCATCTGTGGGTGGGGGGTCTGTGTGCCAAGTTTGGTCTTGTTCTGTCATTGTTGGGCGTGTAGTCAGGAAAAACAAGTTGAGGAAGCCTAACAATATCCCACGAGCTGAGGCCTAGTCAGGAAAATCAAGTTAAGGAAGCCTTGCTGTCAATTTTGGGCCTGGTCTGTGTTTTATAGGGGCTACAGTGTTGTTTGGGAAGTGAATGAGGTGAAGGTACTGCAAATCCCATCATTCGTGGCCCCTCCTGCCCTAAACCACACCAGGTTGTGAAGTCGGCCATTGGTCCCCTGTTTGCCAAGTTTGGTCCTTTGCTGTGGGCTGCAGTGGCTGACTGCCTGAGGCCTTTCCTTTTCCCTCTGAGTCACCTTAGAATGTTGGAATGTGGTTGGCCAATCGTAGTCCTTTATGCAAATACCATTTCAGTGGCAACCAATCCCTTCTGTCTGGGGCCGTAGAATGTTCCTCCCGTCGCACCACCACACCACTGCCCACAAACACTGACTTTTATTATATACATAGATTTATTTATTTCATACATTTATATCCCGTTCTTTTCACTGCCAGAGGGGACTCAGGGCAGCCTTACAACTTGCAACCATTAGATGCCCAAACAAAGACAATTATAATAACAATTTATATTTAAAACAACAGTTAAAATATCGAATATAAAACATCCAATTAAAATCATGGAAGTTCAGATCATCATCCAGGTTAGTCCATTGTCAGTCCAATAAATCATTCTCATTATTATCAATTATTATCAATTATTATCAATTCTTATTATTATTATAGAATGAATTTTATTGGATGCTTGCAAGTTCAGGCCATCATCCAGGTTAGTCAATTGTCAGTCCAATAAATCATTCTCATTATTATCAATTATTATCAATTATTATTATTATTATAGAATGAATTTTATTGGATGCTTGCAAGTTCAGGCCATCATCCAGGTTAGTCCATTGTCAGTTCAATAAATCATTCTCATTATTATCAATTATTATCAATTATTATTATTATTATAGAATGAATTTTATTGGATGCTTGCAAGTTCAGGCCATCATCCAGGTTAGTCCATTGTCAGTCCAATAAATCATTCTCATTATTACCAATTATTATTATTATTATTATTATTATTATTATTATAGAATGAATTTTATTGGATGCTTGCAAGTTCAGGCCATCATCCAGGTTAGTCCATTGTCAGTTCAATAAATCATTCTCATTATTATCAATTATTATTATTATTATTATTATTATTATAGAATGAATTTTATTGGATGCTTGGAAGTTCAGGTCATCATCCAGGACAGAGAGGCGGGAGGGAGGTGTTGCCATCCTCAGTCGAGACAATTTTAATTCTAGGACGATTCCGTAGCGAACATTCCAGGCATGGAGTGCTCTGGCCTGGTGTGGGACCTGGTGAGAGTGTGGCCTTCCTGCTGGTGTACCGTGCACCCAACGTGACGGGCGGGGAGTCTACCCAGGCTGGAGGTGGTGGCGGAGTGGGGCATTGCGGTTCCCCAGGCTTATGGTTCTGGGGGACTTAATGTCCACGCCGACACCGCCGACAGTAGCCTTGGATCTGGTGTCTACCATGGAGGCACTAGGTCTCTCACTGTAAGACCGGTCCCACTCACCAGGCTGGGCACACTTGGATTTGATTTTCGCTTAGGAATTGGTGTGACCCCAGCCTCTATTATAGAGGTTCCATGGTCGGATCACAAGGTCCTAGAAGTCCGTCTGAGCTGGCTTCACCTCTCGAGGTAGGGTGCCGAACCTATTATGGTTCGCCCGAGGGAGACTTATGGAACCCATTCGGTTCCTGAATGCTCTAAGGAATGGGCCCCCCAGCGATCTCCGTCGACGGGCAAGTGGAATACTGGAATGCCAGTCTTTCCGCCGCCCTGATGAAACGCCCCAGACGCTCCCTCATCCCCGGACTCATCGCCGCCTTGGTTCTCTGAGGACTCTGGGGCGATGAAACGGAGGAAGAGACAGCTGAGGACGG